>OY292534.1:6253549-6298552 GCA_958496365.1 Subacronicta megacephala
CCCCCGCCCCCCGCGGCCCTCGCGCCCCCGCCGTGCTAGGCGCCCCCGGCCCCCGCGCGCCCCGCCCCCGCCCGCCCCGCTTCACCTACAACCTGTACGTCACCAGATACGCCGAGCGCCTCACCTTCTACATCGAGGGCGTGGACTGAACGCCCCCGTCGGACGCTCGACCCCACCGTGACCCGTGAGTGCTCGAACACTTCCAACTGCACGCGTATCTCAATGATGACTGTGTAATGTGTTGTAGTGACTGTGAGTGGACGGTAGCCGCCCGCCGGGAACTATCAAAACATTGTGCTTCAAGCGAAATGCTCATATTATTTCCTTGCTTGTATTTTTAATTTCATATTATTACCAATGTAATGTATTAAAGGAAATAGTTTATATCGGATTTACATGTAAATAGTCGAAGGTAAGCTATTCGTTGTAACGATAAAATTTCAGTGTTTTACCTATATGTAATGTTCATTATGTGGCATTCACTGAAGAAGTTAAAATCATCAGTAAATAACGTAGATATTGAACGGAAGATCAATAATAATGTTATTGTTACTGCAATGCAAAAATTAGACAAACTGGAGGCTTTTTTTTGCTGCTGGCAGCGTCACTTGTGTAACGCATTCTCGTAGAAAAGAACAAAGTATTTCATTAATACGAAACTATATTCAAAATTGAATAATCCCGCGATTTTTTTTATTTAAAAATATTCAATGTAACGAAATTTTGTATAAGAAGTGCACTTGCGGAAGTTTTTAATGAATGTACATATAATATTTGTAACAAATGTCCATAGAGACTAACTAGTGGAGGTGGATTTGTCGCGTGAAAACCATTCAACCCTAATTATATAGGCATATCTACCCTACTATGGATTGTTACAATTGGCAATTTGAAATTTTTAAACTTAGCATGTAGACTAAGAGGCCTTCTTTTTTTTATAAAATGAAGAGTCATCAACTGTCACTAAAAAAATAAACGCCATCAAAATATTTGGCGATATCTAGTTATTCGGACAAGTGACAAGTATAGCGCATTTTGCATGAACTTAATATTGCTCCTACAAACAGAGGTTACGCGACTGAAATAATTTTCGAACTATAAAAATACAACGTAAAGTAATAAGTATAAGCCTTCTTCGTAACGATATTTTCATTGCAATAATTAATGTATTTTGATGTTTTTCGACAAAATTTACCGGATATTTTCACGTGGCATTTTATTTTCAAGTTTTAATTGTTATTATGATGTTTGTTATATACTGTAGTGGATTACATAAAGCTAAGCTGTGAATAAAACTACAGAATTATCCATTTTGGAGAAAAATATACCATTTCTACTACTTGTCACAATTTAAAGCTAAATTGTGATAGAAACCAAAGAAAACATTTTAAAATATTGTTTTCCAATCGTTATTAACGGAAAACTATAATTTATTAAATAAATTACAAAATGCGTTAATAGTAGTGTTAACATAAAAGTTGTCATGTGAAAACTCCGGAACGTATGTGATTACTTGTAAGTTCTAATTGTTATGAAAAATACTGGCAACTCCTCCAAATAATTAAACATGTAGTCAGTGTGGTCATTCTTATGGAAACACTGCTGAAAATTAATACTTAGTTTAGCACGGCGGGGAATAAAACACAATATTTAAATATAATATCTTTTTATATGTTTGTAAGTATAGTAAGACTTGTATAGACAATGTGGTTAGCCCTCGTGCGGTGCACGGGGCGGAAGTATGTATTATAATTAGATGATTCACTCTCTCTTGTATTTATCGACAGAAATCGGGAGGAATTTGGTAAAACCTCATTTTTGTCCTGTATCTATTGAAAGGTGGGGACACGTCACTTCCTATGACGTGGTAGGCTGTATGCAAACTTATCAGAAATCATGGTATAAATTACCCTATCCTAAAAGGTTTGATATAAGTCTACAACTACATTAGATACATGATATTTAGCCGTAAAACCCTTTTTTATTGTAAGTAGTGGTTATGAGATTCCTCTCGTTTGCCGTTGGTAATCTTTGTTTCCTCGTTTATAACGACGATCGCATTCTGAGACAGCGGTTAGTTCGTTAACGCGTATTTATTTAGCTTTAGGGTTTACTATTGTGAAGATACCCTCCGCGATTTCATTGATTACTCTAAAGTGTCAATTACACTTTAAAAATATTGTTTTATAAATCGGCAAAGAGTTACTATGAAAATCGTAACGTTAAATTTGAGCGACGTTTCTGAGGTTAGATTGATTTAAAAGAAATTGAAATGTTTCTCATTGAACAGTTAGGTCCTTTTCACATTACTACTCAAAAGAAACCAATTACTCGCGTAAAATCTATATGACCAATTAGTCAACATCAGTCCAAACAGTTTATTCCATTTTCTAATTTAATAAACATACGTCAGTTAAGATCAACCAGTGACTACTTTTTTACCAACTGAAAATGACGTATTAATTGATAACTCGTCATAGAAATTTACAAATGTAAAAATGTTATTCTAATAATTTATTAGTGATCAGTTTATTTCGAGTAGTCGAATGTGAGAAGGGCCTAGTAAAAGCAAGTATCGGGACCATCTTAGATGCTCATTCTATACTTAGATAAGGCATTAGCTGTCTCACGAGTCATTAGTTCTATTTTATTTTATACATTTGCAGCTTTTGAAAAGGCAACATAGAAGAAATAACTAGTATAATTAATTTCGTCTGCAATTTCGTAGGCTGCTCCACTCACGCCCATTACTTAGCTATACGCTGCATGTCATCTGTGGTCGTGCTATTTATTCTTCGTTAAACGTGTTCTGTTCCATAAATATGGAATGTAGTTAATGCGCATTTTCAGGGTGCACTTATTAGTGACGCACCCTTAACCGTAGATTATCTTAACTGCATAATATAATTCCTGTCGCGAGTCGTTGCAAGACTCCTATCGTCCTTGTAGAGGTCACGGGGTGGATAGAATCAATAATTTCTTCACATATACTATTCTGTGGACTTATATTTACGTTTTGTAGCATGTAGGCCTCATTATTTTATAGCCACATATAATAAACAAGGCCAGTTTACGGAAATTCGCCACCACCTTTAATTTAAGGGTTAATCTTCATTTAATTTTTTTGTTCCCCAAATTAAAAATAAAGTTAATTATTCTGATTTCAAGCATTAAGATAAGATTGTGCGAGTCTAAGGTTCTTAATCAAATGTTTTTTCTCAGTGAAATTAGTTTACGTGTGAGGTCATACAATAGTCTTATTTTCAGCAGCTAAGTCGTAATCGGTAAAAAGTGTTAAATACTGCCTAATCAAGTGTAAGTTGCTTAATGCATAGTTGATTGAAATACATAGTTTTCATTATGTAAATGTATTTGTGTACCGTCTTAAAGATATTCTTGAAAGTCTATTTTGCTGCATTTCTTTCATTTCGCAAATATAGTTAAAAATCAATGTCTTACTTAATGGATATCGGTTGGACTTAAAATACAAGGGGGCTTTCGAAATATCAATACATATTATAAATTACCCTTCGCGTTTCAAGGAATTGTTACTGGATACGTTGCAGACGCAAGTCAATTTGACAATAAAAAAAGAAACTGATAGATAGGTGTAAGAAAGTTAGGATGCATATTTACGACGAAACTGTTTCTTTTTTTTTTCATAAATTAACGTCACAATAATCGGCGCATACAAATGCGTCATTGGTTATATTTCGTTTAAAGTGGGGCTCATAAGATTTGCACAATTTAGAAACATTCTGTCCCATAGTGTTGTATAGGTATTTATTAATAAGTTTCAGCTTGAATCGAGGATCGTAAATGCTTAATCTAAAAGTGTGGCATCAAGGGGAGCTAAGTCCATGACCTCCGCGCGGTGCTCCCTGGGTAGCGCCAAATGTGGACGATGACATTCACATTCTTTTATAAAAATAAATTTGCTAAATGAATAACCATGGAGTGCTGCAGGATTTCATCCAAAAACAAATTCGCGTTTTTTCTATAGTGAATAAGCGCATCCCTTTCATTTGTAAAATATAAATCTTAAACAAACTAATTTGAAACACTCCCAATTAGTTGCTCCATTTGAATACATGTAGGATATAAACCGCTACAATAAATTTTGTAGAATGAATATAAAAATAGACATATTTATACATAAACAGACAGCATTATATAAAGTTAATGTATGAAATCTTTAAATAAGTCCATGAAGAGTAAATAATAGTTATTGTAAATATGTAAATACGATTATATAAAAGGGAAATACTAGTGTCCTTTCCCATGAAATGGCTTACGTTCGTATTTAATTTGTGATGTATAAAGATTTTCCAACCACGTTAACATTTAAAAAAATCACAAAAAAAAAGTTTGCGGAAAGGGCCTATAAGACCCGTACCACGTTCGTGACTGTAGAATGGTTAATTGTAGTTTTTCTCGAGAACATGGTATGGAGTCTTGAGTACTGTTTTTTTTTTCTTTTCTCTTTTTTCCTTGTTTTAATTTAAATTTTTATCACGTGAGTGAGTCCACCGCGTAATTTTGTTGCTAAATGAGAGTATGATAAAAATATGTATGTGCGTGTGTTGATTGTTGTGCGCCATATAAATATTATCGATATATTTTTTTGTGTGGTGTCACCACTGGTGACACATATGTTTATGTTTTAGCTAGGGATATACATTCTTCTTTTTCTCGTAAAATTTGTACGTGCTTACGAAAGACGTTGAGTTCCTTTGGCCACATTATATTATAATGGTTGTGGTATAAAATTTTTATAAGATTCCCATAATATTGTATTGGAATAATAAAACGCAATAATAACGACGAAGTTGACATCGCTTACGCACACGATGTAGCATTTAGATTTGAAAAAGAATGCGACGAATCAGAGATCTGATTGTAAATGACTTTCATTTTATAAGAGACGATCAATCTTACAATCAACGGGCTTTGTTGAATATAGGATAAAGGAATATAACTCCATTGTGCCTTTATCAATGGAATAATGTAACGATCACGACTTCTGACTACAAAAACTGTGACGTATCAAATATAAACAGTACTGATATTAATAGATTAGCTAAATAGAAGTTGTTTAGAGTATTATTCTAGAGACCATTCGTTTTTATTACTAACCCTATGAGTCAATTGTAACCTACATTACAAAAAGGCAAAAAAATGGAACAGATTACTTTTACCAGCATCGATATTTTTTTAGCGAACGAAATTGTTACTATTGTATAAAAAAAAACTGGTTATAATATGTGAATAGTTAAATTACAGTTAAGGTACAGGTGATTTCTCTGTAATAAAATATCTAAACAACTACTATTTACTTTTATATCGTTTAAAACAAGAGGCAATTGGTTTATAATATACTTTTTGTAATTTCTACTATTGCCGAAGTTGACTTTGGGGCCTACGGAATCAGCAAACCGAGATCGAAGCCCGAGCCCAAACAATGTAAATGCCACTAACTTGAAAGCACGAATGAATCTTCAAATTGATAATTTCTGACCACATTATGAGCATGTTAATAAGAAGGTTCAGACCCAATAAGAGCAGCTTATACAATTTACCTCATATAAGGCACTTTCCTATATGTAAATATTTGTTACCGACTCGATAGTCGGCCCGGACGATTCATAAACCCATTGTATGTATAGATAAATTATATGAAATTGCCTTATAAATGTGTGTTGCCCCTTACAGGGACTTGTATGTAAGGATGTTACCAACGTGTGAACCTGCTACTGTGAATATTTAACAAAATGCTGTTTTAATTATTATTCCATAAGATAATTCAAATCCACTACTTTCTATCGAAAATTATTACAGCATTTTGGTAATATCTCAGTATTGAAGGTGTAAATTTTGTAAAGACTGAAGGAAAATGATGTATGTGAAATAAGCAGAGATGTGTAAAGTGAAATTGGTTTTATAGGAGTGAATATAGAGCCTAAAACTCTAGTATAGTGTATTGTAAATTGTTCGATGCGAATCAGTAGGATCGAATACTAACATGATATATTGGCATTATTTATATACTGCTATTTAGACATGGACTGCGAAATGATAAAAACAATACAAATCTTTTACTAGATGTGCTTTATCTTCTACTGATTCGAGTCATATTATACAAATTGTATAATAATGCTTTGCAGTCCGCTTTGGAAGATTTGATTTGTGAAAAAGTGCTTTTTATTTGTGAGCCCCAATGGAGGGCGAGTCAACTGGATTGTGCCAAAAGTGGTATGGCATGGTTTACCGTCTGTTGGACACATAACACCTGTGTCGACGAACATTTTTCAATAAAAAAGTAAAAAAATGTGTTTTGAACACAACAGTCATGTGTTTTAATCAACCTACCATTCATAGTACCTACATGTATACTCATAGATTTTTAGAAATTATCACATTTTACGCAATTATTACTTCAGATAATGGTGAGTGATATGTCCTTAGAGATGTGCTACGGTCTCAGGCCATTCTCCAAAGGCTTGGCGGCAGATTCCTTTTATTTTGTATTTGTATGAAGAATTTATTCCTATAATGTAATGAACAGTGAATGATAGTAAAAAGTCTAAACCAATTCGAATAATAATTTAATTACAAGTACTTACGAATATAATAACTTAAAACATAAATATTTGAATAAAACTAAATACTATCGATTATAATATCTCCCGTACATTGCTTGCAGAATAAGTAAATAATATTTTTTAAATAACATACAATTTCTGCAAGTAACAAGAAAGCAATAAAAGTTCTCATATTCTCAGGTACCTCATTCTCTAATAAGAAATGCATTTAAATTGCTCTTCATACCAAATTTTAATAAGATCAATAATTTGTTTACACATTCCTAATATGCCGTGTATGCGTTCTATAAACTCCCTGCATAGCTGAATTTACTTCTTCGACGAATGACGTGGAATTGTGGATAGTCGTGCCTCCGAGGACAATTCTGACTCCAGGATATGTCTGGTTAACTTGGTGCACGCAATGGGCCTCTTCGTAAGTGGCGCCCCCTACGATGAACACAAAGATGTCCTGAGGACGACGGCCGTAAGCTCCGTCGTCACCGCCCAGCGTTGGGTAAAGGTTCTCCCGAAGCTTACCCTTGATTAAATCTTCGAGTGTATCTTTTAGAAGTGGCGTATGCTGTGTGTAGATGTTCTCGACTCCATTGAGGCCCTAAAATAAATGAAATTTCATTAGCTGAAGTCTACTAGCGTTGGTGGATTTCGAATTACACTGTTTACAGTAAGGTTGAAATTCGGTGAACCGCCACGCTCAAATAGGATTATCAACTGGTGTACAAGTTTTCTCCCGATTTCTACAATAAATGTAACTAACCTTAAAAAGCCTCTTAGTAATTTTGACAGCATCCTGCAGCCCGAATAAGTCGCTTTGTCTGGCGTGAGCTCCGCCATACTCCAGCAGATTCACAACGCTCTTGACCAGCTGTTCCGGAGCGCGCCGCTTCTTCAACGCTTCGATGAGCGACGGCAGAGCATTGCTCGCGTGCTTCTCGTAGCGTAGAGCATACAGAGCAACGAGTTTCGCCGCGTGGTGATGAGTAACTGCCTCGTTTGATAGAAGATTCTTGAGACGCTGTGAAAATGTTAAGGTTTGTTCACATTGGTTACTTCAAAATTTTGTGCCACAGCTACGCGTATTACAGCAGCTACTAATAGATCTTTGACAATAAGTTTGAGGACGAAAACGGAGTCTAGAATTGTGAACATCTGAGAATAATGAAGATTGACGAGGTGTATGTTCAATTTTGAGCTCCGTATGTTATTAACTATACACTGTACTGGTGGTAATGTTTGTGTGGTAATATTTTAATTAATTAGTAATTGGGTTTACCAGTACAGTGTAACAAGTGCCAGTCGAGTCTCATGCTATCTCTCTTGCGTAGTGCCTGTGCAAGAGAGAGATGACACGCGTAATACAAGCTATAAGGTCATCTCAGAATTTTATCAGGAACTAGAGAGAGAGGTAACACGAATACTACACTCCTGCGCACATGGCTTTTACCTACTATATGTATACCGTATACCAGCGAGGAGACTGATCCATCCAGATTGACATATAGTTCCGCAACTCTATTTTGCTCTATCTTGCTGTTTGATCGGTTTTTTACCTGTAAGTGCTTGGAGTGATCGCTCTGGCAGGAGATCTCCTGCTCTAGTTCGGACACCTCCAGCAGGTTATGTCGCGTCACGCACGAAGACAACTCACCAACCACTGTCACGTGCTTCGTCACTGTCCCTGACATTTTCTGTTGAACATTACACACGGCTACAGGTCAACCTATACAAATTACCAATTTAAGATGATGTCGTATTTTATAGGCTTCCCATTCTATAAGAGGTACTAAACTGGATTTGTTTAGCTTAATGTGTAGCCGTGCGTACGTACAACAATATGAAAATTAAATTATGAATTTTAGTTTTCCTGGATGAGGAAGGAAAATAAAAAGATAACTACAACAGGGCCATATTGTTATAAATATTACCGACTAAGTGCAGGGACAGACCAGTGATATGTCCATTGGACTGCCAAGTCGTAGGTCTCGATTTCGAACCCAAGGCACGCCCCTCTGACTTTTCGTTTTAATAACTAGCTTTCTGCCCACGCTTCGCCCGCGTGGTTTCCAAGCATTTCTGCATTTAAAAGGAAAATTCTTTCCCGTTTTTGCAATATTTTTCATTATGCTCCGCTCATATAGGTCTTACCGTGATGATGTATAGCCTTTAGCCTTCCTCGGTATATGGGCTATCTAACACTGCAATATTTTTTCTAATCGGACCATACATTCTGAGATTAGCGCGTTCAAGCAAACGAACAAACAAACTCTTCATCTTTATAATATTATATTTTTCCGCCCACGGATTCGTCCGCGTGGTTTCTCGGCTTTTCTGCATTTAATTTTTTCCAGTTTTTGCAACATTTTTCATTTATGCTCCGCTCCTATTGGTCTTAGCGTGATTATATATAGCCTATAGCCTTCCTCGACAAATAGGCTACCTAACACTGAAAGAATTTTTCAAATCGGACCCGTAGATCCTGAGATTAGCGCGTTCAAGCAAACAAACAAACTCTTCAGCTTTATAATATTAATATAGATTAATTATCACTCGCTTGCAAGGGTGAAGGAAAACTTCGCGTGGAAACGTGAGAGATTTTATAAATTGAAAAATCTGACGTGTGCCAACCCACAGTAGGCCAGCGTGGTGAATAATAGCCACCCGTGCAGAGCAGTAAGAGTGGACAGCAAGAGTTGATGATGAATCGCGCCCGATCATTACTTGGACTTTAAAAATTTGATACTATGCCATAATATGGAGAACATTTCGATACCAATCTGATAATAGAACTTCCTTGATTTTATCAAAAAAATGTATTGCTAAAACGATTTCTTATAACCAATGATAAGCAGTTAGAAAATAATGGGTATCTACTATCTCATTTAAAATATGAAACATACCTTGAATAAAGGATATGTCTCGACGAAGTTCTTCATGTCAGCAATGCTCTCCACTTTTTGGTGACTCTTGGCTTTCTTCTGGAACTCATCCATCAACGATTTCATGGTCTGCCCGATTTCACCGAAGTTGGAGTAGAGATTCTGAAATAACAAATTGCGACACACATGGATTTGTAATTTTTTTTCGTAATATGTTTTGGATTTAGCATGTAAACTATAGTTTACTGTACAGTCCGTATCAAATATATCTGCGCATAACTGCTCAAAATAACCGGAACAACTAAGGAAATCAAACTTTATCACAACGAGTCAAAGGATATTTTAGAATGAACATTCGCGACGTATTTTATCCAATTGAGATAAAGTTTAATTTCCCTAGTTGCTCAGATACTTATGAACAGCCTGTTTGCTTCGATATATTGATGCTGACTGGACGTAAATAGATTAAAGTTAGTTAATTTATATAGATTTCTAACAGACAAAACAGATTGTACTACTACAGAGTACAGAGTAGGTAGGCTCCAAACCTTATAGTTGAAAGACTAGCAGTGTTATTTGTTTAGAAAAAATATATTACCTTACAATACAAATAAATGCATCTTACCTTAGCATAAAATTCATCTTGTTCAGACGATAATACAACCTCTTTGAAGTCCTTGTGCACGTCTGGCACATGCGCTAGACTCACGCGGTTATTGTTGATCGTCAGCAGTTCGTGCACCATCGCCTGGTATGTCCACTGCAACATATAACCAAGATTTCAATAGATTTTTAATTTAAGGGCCCAGGGGCCGTATTACCACGTATTAATGCCATCATTTTTAGATTGTGAGAGAGGGATGCCGCTCTACAGGTTAAATAGTGGCGTCCCTCTTTCACAGCGTAAAAATGATGGCATTAATACGTGGTAATACGGCCCTGGGCACTAGAACAATAGATTTTGCATTGTTTCCAATTGGGTTAATCCTAACCCCGCATTTCCATTGACGACGAAACATGTTGCAAACATCTATCTTACTCTATCAAATAACTGTTGCCAAGACCCACATCAGCTGAATATAGACAATTTCACTATGTATCATGAGACCTACGTCCGTGGACAAATACTGGATGATGATGCATTATAATTATGGTTCATGCACTTTTCACATAATGTGCTGTTGCAGGCACATCAAGTTACCACAAAATGACACACAAAATGACAAATTTGCTCAGTCGATTTTGAACTTAATTGGAAACCAGTTAAGTTCTCAAATCATTTGTAGAAATTTGACAGTTTTGTATAACATGATGTGCTGGCGACTGTACGCTAGCTATGCCCCATTGCTTTTCCCAGCTCATAGAACCTTTCTCAACAATTAAATGAAAGATAAAACTAAACTTATTATTTTTTTATTTTTTTTTATAGTAGAGGGAGGCAAACGAGCAAGCGAGTCACCTGATGGTAAGTGATCATCACCGCCCATGGCCACCTAAAACACCAGGGGGGTTGCAAATGCGTTGCCGGCCTTTTAGATACGAATAGGCTCGCTTCTTGAAGGTTGCCATGTCGTACCGGATCGGAAATACATCCGCTGGTAATTGATTCCACAGAGTAGTCGTGCGCGGTAAGAAGTTTCTTGAGAAGCGCACAGTGGTGGACACCCATTCATCCAGGTGGAATGGATGAAATTTCCATCGCTGGCGAGTGGATCTGTGGCGGAACGCAGCGGGAGGTACTAGTCCGAACAATTGTACAACAACATTATTTGTAAAGGACGGTTCACATAAGGAAATAAATTACGATAAGAGTAGGTAGATTATGGTACCCCAAATGTAGCTTACAAATTGGTGCTCTCTCAGATTGCATAGTCAATTGTAAAAACATTTTTCCAAAACCCACTGTTAGTTCCAAAGATTAGAGTGTTTATAGAAACAAACTCTTAATATGCTTTAAATGATGTGTCATCTCAGAAAGAAAGGGGCTTGGTTTGGTTAATTTCTAAAAGCATGCATAAAAACTTTATGAAGAACATACTTGACTCAACAATGGGGTTACCGGATCATCTCTTCTATCAATAATCAGTAGCTGTGGAGTAGGTATCTCTCCATTGAACGGTATGTTATTATCTATGAGTACCGCCTCCCTGCGCAGTAAGTCCCGCACTCGTTCTGCAAGTCGTGCGCAAGGCTCTGACGCCGCCTCGTATCTGACGACGGCACGGCGCTTCACAGAGAGAAGCAATGCAAGCAAGCCTTGCGCACAGCGTTGCAGGTGATGCTGGTTCCAGGAGAGACCTGCATGGAAATAATTCATGCCTTTTTAAATGACTGTTTATATAAAAAAAATATCCTTTTGTTATCCATCCAATGATAAATATAATTTATAAATGGTATATTTGATTGTTATAAAATTTTTGAAGAATATTTTTCTTTTTTAAATAATGCATTAGTTTTGGAGCCCTATGGCTACTTATAAAACTTATACTTTTTGTTAAGGGTGACAAAGCTTAACTCAATTTGAAATCATACCGTCCAAACATCCATCAATATTGAATGAGAATAGATGCCTGTCCACAGCAAGATAATCAGCAAATACTTCTTGTACTTCTCGTACAGTTTCTTGTTCATCACACTCTGCTAATGTCTTGATATCAGCTTTTGATATAACATTACTGAAATCTAGAATATAATTTGTTAATATGATTCAAATAACAAAAATATTAAGAAAACGGTTACAAAAAAAAGTACCTACATATAAAATATGCACCATATTTTGGATATCTTAATTCCCGACATAATAATGAAATGTTCAGAGAAGTAGGTCTCACAAACACTATGCACTTCATGTGCTTCATATAGTCCCATTTAGAAGGTCTGTCAATCCTCTCAAATAAGTATACTTCTTTCTGCAATATTTCAGACTGGCTGAATACCATGCTGACTACGCTTGTCTGAAAATAAAAGAAAAATAATGTTGACATTGACAACTGTAATTATCTGATAAAAGTTATATTTTTTATTTAAAAACAATATTTCTGTGTATAAAAAAAAAGTTAGTAATAATGAGCTGTTCACAAGTAGCTGTAAGTATTTTTTTTTTACATACCTAATCTGATTATAATGAAAAAGTATAGGGAAGAAACAATAATTAGAAGCCATTATATCCAAGTTTCTATTGGTCGATAACTTTTGCTATTTGCCAAAGAAATATGAAGTGGGTCATGAAAATTATGGAATGAAACTTTGCCACTGAACTAGCTATGTTGTAATTATGCAAATTGCATGCCACACTTATACCGCATACACACGTATACCGAAACTACGCCTTATCTTGTCAGTCAAGCTATCGAAAGCTCGATTGACAAGATAAGGCGTAGTTAACTTATTCATGTGAGCGTGTAATTGTGTGTTGTACACGGCATGGCGTGGTTTTAGCCGGCCTCACTTCTTTGTTCGCAAAGTTCCATCTTTACTTTTTATTTGATCTGAGGAGTACGTAGATAATCAAGCAATCAATAAGGACTGGCAGAAGATGAACAATTTAAACTGGTAAGTAGTCAGTTCACTGGCTATAATACTCAGGAGGTTGGCTTCTTTCTTTTTACATAGTTTATAAATATGAACTTTAGCAATTATCAGTGCCTTATTATGACATTATTGATCCAAAACAATGGACATACCGTCTCCTTGTCCATAAGAATAACTTTCATTCCGGGCCCGCTCTCCTCCGTCATCTTGGTTATATACAGTTTAACTGCTTGTATCACGTTCATTTTGATTTCCTTAACCTTCAGAATCAATAGAAACTGTAACTTTCTGAAATATTGTTAATATTTTCTATTTCTCTTATCACAAAACTGTCAAAAGTGTCAAACTCTGACTGAATTTCAGTTGTCAAAGTGTCAAGTGAACTAATATCAGTCACGATAGAGGTGCGACTACAGAAAAAACTCGTATTTTTTCGTTTTGTATCATGTGTTGTTATGTAGTTATTGTAACGAACTCAAAAACTTGAATTCGGTGAATTAAGTCGAATGATTTACCTTAACTGTATAAAATAATGCTCAATTTCTAAGACTACAATATTCGTATTTCTTTTATAATTTCATAATATTTTATCACGCCATCGCCACCAAGATAATTGTATCTAATAGATAGTTATATCAGTAACAAAACTATGCGAGAA
The DNA here is from genome assembly GCA_958496365.1 of Subacronicta megacephala. Classification (NCBI taxonomy): domain Eukaryota; kingdom Metazoa; phylum Arthropoda; class Insecta; order Lepidoptera; family Noctuidae; genus Subacronicta; species Subacronicta megacephala. The sequence continues at coordinate 6,267,217 of OY292534.1, forward strand.
ATGTTTAAGCAAAATGATTAAAACAATTATCCTTCCCCCCCTTACGTCCTAACTTCTGATCTAATCTAACTAGAAGAAGTTCTAAAGTTCGAAAACGAAGCCTGTCTGAAATTGTCTGCAAGTGGTTTAGCAATGGTAAATTTTGATAAAAACAGTGTAAAGACAATAAGCCGCCGTAGATATGATTCACATTACTGATTATTTGCTTTACTAATTTCGATATTTATGTATAAAAACCCTAATTAAAATTTTTGCTTAAAAATCGGTATCGTTGAAGATTTTGGTGTAAAATAGTGGATTTAGAATTTACACCAAAATTTCCTACGATAGCGATTTTTAAGCAAAAGTTTTAATACTCCTGAATAAGTTATTGTTGATGAAGTTAAATTGTTGCTGACGCACGGCTACGCATCAAGCTTTACTGAACCAAGGAAATGTTGAATTTCGCGCCCAAGGCTGAACATTATTTTAGTCTTAATAAATGTGGGACTTGTAAAGCAATATATAAAAAATAATTGTTCTTTACCTTGATATTGTTCTTGAATAAGTTGCAGGAAAAAGCCCGCTATACCAATACCAATATAATGATATGATATGACTAGGTTTTGTTAATGCGTTGGATGAACGGTTAACTTAACTAGTTCGGTAATTCAACGCTCACCGCTACTGTGGTTACATCACTACTAGTTATCTTCACTTCACTTGATTCTTCATTCAAATCAAAAGGTCGGCCAGGGTCAGGTGCAAGAACCTACTTGCTTGTCTTCATAAATTAGTAACTTTACTCAAAAACGGACGCAAAATGTTCTCTCGTACGCTGAAACCCGTCGCCTCAGTGGCCCTCCAAAATGGTGCCAAAAACTTTTCCACTAGCTCCGAGGTAATAATTGCCGTCCAAAAATGGTTGAACGACTGAGCAGTAGTCAATGTTCAAGGTGGATAAGATAATGGAGTTCTTTTCCAGATGAAGTTCAAAGTGATGGTCGCTGGTGCGTCCGGCGGCATCGGCCAGCCTCTGTCGCTGCTACTCAAGCAGAACCCCCTGATCAGCAACCTGGCTTTGTATGACATCGCGCCCGTGACGCCGGGCGTCGCTGTCGACCTGTCGCATATGGACACCCCTGCCTCAGTCTCAGGATATAAGGGCACCGAGCAGCTGGGCTGTGCGGTCCAAGGTGCGTAATTTCACAGACAGTGAATCTTTGAAATATTTGCGTGTTACATAACATAACCTACACTTTTTCAAGGTCATTGATGTTTGGTGCTAAATATAAAAGATACAAGGATGTTTATGAATGGAGAAATCCGTTTCGATAGTTTCTGATGTATTTATTCCCATTATGTTGACCTTGACAACCAGAATAGTTTGATGCTAGAAATGTTAATATTTGCCATTGGCCCTTTTATAGAACCATCAGTCCACTTTATATGTCACCAGTGTATCAGTGATCCATTTCTCAAACTCTACATGCCAGTAGCAATTTATTAACAGGCTCATCACTATTTAACTGTGTTAAAAAAATGATACCATACCTATTACATATAGTATATTTATGTAGTTCCAAATTCAAAATTCTTTTTTAATTTAAATTGTGGAAGCCAGTACTTCTATTTCAAGATTAAAAATATAATAAATTATTTATTATTTAAAAAAGTCAGGTATTTAAATATCCCCTGAGTAGATTTCAACTTGATTTCTTGCAGTTTTAACATTTTGGCAGAAAGTGGTAAAGGCAAATGTTATAAGAACCAATGTTTTAGATGGAAAAACTGTTCAGGATAAGCTCTTGTGATCTACCCTTCCTGAATGTATAGTGATAATTTTTGTTATACCAACCACAGGAAATAATGCACTACTATTATTATAGTTAATAATATTTTTATTCAGTTACAAATACTTGTATAATTAGATTTAAGCATTCAGTGGCACAAAAGGGAAACAAAATCAAGTTAAATATTGAATAGATTTTCATGAATTTGCCACAAAACTAGCGACATGTTAGTGGGCAAGTGTTTAAACAAATAAATAGTCGACAACTGTTTGACTTGCCTTACTACCCTCAGATGCTGATGTGGTGGTGATCCCGGCTGGTGTACCTCGCAAGCCAGGCATGACCAGAGATGACCTGTTCAACACCAACGCCTCGATCGTGAGGGACCTAGCTCAGTGCATCGCAAAGTGTTCCCCTAAAGCAATCATTGCTATTATCACCAACCCTGTCAACTCAATGGTACCCATCGCTTCTGAAGTCCTCAAGAAGGTATGTCCAGAAATTTAAACTTGTATCTGTTTTTTTATTCTGCCATTTTTTTATTGGATTAAGTCCAGGTTAACAAAACATAAGGCTCATATTAGTTTGCCATTTGAACCCAACATCTTCCCACCCACACACAAAATACGCACTTAGAGGAGTTGAGGAAAATAGCCATTGTTTCCTATTCTGTGGTCCGCGGACCTCTGGGGGTCCGCGAGAATATGATTGGGGGTCCGCGGTTCCAATGCGAAAAAGGTTAGAAACGGCTGCGCTATGCCATAGCATACCATAGTTTTCTATTTATCTCATTGATTTTTTAGAAGGTATCAATTCTAATGCTACCTCCAGGTGCCAGATCTAAAAAAAAAACGACTTTGCTGTTGTTAATGGTCTTATCTACTGTAGAGAATAGGAATTTAGGAGGCTGATGTTCAGTTTTTGATTGATAAGATTAGAGTTGAGTATATCCATGCGACATTGGCGTATTTAATTAAATCTTAGTTTTTAAAAGGAAACTGATTACTTTAAAATAAACTCTTTCACTAGAAAGGAAACATAATTATTATGAGGAAGACAAAGTATTTTTAAAACCTTAAACGTAATGTACTGGGCTAGTATATCAAATGTATTTTATTGTGTAATATGATAAAGCCGAGAAAGTGGTGTGATACAAAATATCTATGTAAGTAGGTATAAAATAACGCTTTGATAGCGTAAGTGTTAGCGTTGTAAGCATAATAATTGATAACAGAAGCACATCACGAAACAAACAACCAAACACATCGTGATCGATGTAATATCGTACGTCGGTTATAATTATTCATTAAAATTTTATGAAACAAGTCCTGCATCAGTAAAATATTAGTTACTAGCTGTGCTTCGCGGTTTCACCTGCTTTTTTTTTAACTTTTCTTACTAGCAATGTGGGTCACATATTACTAGTATTCTTGTTAACCCCTCATGCTAAGCTAAATGCTTGTGTTACGAGTGGGTTCACGTCGGTAGTGCAATGGGTGGGGTTCGAACCGGCAACCATGTGATCGCAAGTCCGACGCCCTAGCCATTAGGCTACCGGCGATTTGCCCCGCTCCTAAGAATCTTGGCGTGATATAAGATAGTCTTTAGCCTAGCCTTCCTTCTACCTCCAGCAATACAACTGTGAATATCGCATCTAATTTCGTGCAGTATTTTTGCGTGATGCGCGTACAATCATACAGACAGATAGACTGACAAAAATTCTATATTCTATTGACTTTATAAAGACCTCTCGAATTATTTTTGTTATAAAGGTATCTCTTTAAGGACGATAAAGATAAGATACTTAGACAACTACAATTAAAATGAGACACAATGCCCTCTAAATAAAACAATAGAAGTTTTTTATCTATAACAGTTTGTGATAAGATTATGTAATGAGTAGGGTTTTAGGGTATCAATATGAAGATTCATGAAATATCTTTATTGCATCAATATTAAAATATACGCGATAAAAGATTTAAAATATACGCTGCTAGCAACTTGTCCTATAAGTTCATTTGTTTATTGAAACTAGATAATGCCACTATGAACAAATGATCGTCCAAAAATCTATGAAATTGGGTATAAATATAATATAAATATAAAGAGGAAAATCCCAATATGCAGCCTATGTAAGGGTATTTATATCATATTTTCATTATTGTTACAATATCTTGAGAAAAATACGACTTGCTGTGTCTTGGTTCTGCTTATCTCCCTCGCGATAGTACTGAGAGCAAAACATGCGGCCATAAATAATTCCATAATTATATACTATTTTTAATAACAGATACGATCGTACTTTCTAGAAGATTAATCATGTAAACATTATTTTATGGCAGCATTTTTTATTTTATTTAAACAAAAGTTTAAAACGTTGTAGGTATAATTATATTAAACCCATTTCCTGCCCCACTGTTGTCCGCATCTCTTCTCGGAATGAGAGGATTATGGCTTATAGTTAACCTAACATAATATACCATCACGCCTGTTTTCCCAGAAGGGTTAGGCAATACCTACACCGTCTGAGATTTTTATAGAAAAGCCCAAAAAACACTGCTCGACCCGGGAATCGAACCCCGAACCCCCTAGCGTTGCAGTGGCACTTGCGACCAATAGACTATTTAGGCAATCAATAGTTGCCGTTTTAATGACTATCCTTTAATCAAGTGGCGCAAATGAAATTTAATGATGTCTGATGATGATTTTAAGTTGGACCTGTAGCCATACAACCTTAAAACCACAACCAATTTCGTGAGCATACAAACATAAAGACAGAGGAACAAAAATTCTAAAGATAATTGGTTTGGTTTTTACTGTTCTCATCCCCTCATTATTTTTTCACTTGAAATCGAATAACATAGGATTCTTTGGGTTGCATAATGTTCACAACATGGATTAAATTACTTTTCATTCGCTTTAAGTAGACATAAGGCGAAGTTATAGCCTATAAATTGACGATTACATGTCAAACAAAGTATTGTTCTTGTCCAATCAATCAATTTTCAATTATAGCAATGGACAGTTGTTAACAGAAAACTGCAGTACATAAGATTGAGTGCATATTAGACAATAATTAGGTACTCAATCTTATATACTACAGTTTTAAACGAATATGCCATGTGTACTATCTGTATATCCAACAAGATGAATGGGGATATTGATCTTGATATGGTATATAAATAGATAATCATTTTATTTACTAATACATTATCTCTTATTACGTCACTTCTCTCAGTTAATTCATTAATTTGTGCGTGCTTTACGATCTATGTTGTTATGATATTCACAAATAAACGTATGTATATTGTGTACAAATTTCGAAACCATGACAATAAAAACGCAAGCGGCGGTAGCCTAATGGCTAGGGCGTCGGACTTGCGATCATGCGGTTGCCGGTTCGAAATCCACCCATTGCACTACCGACGTGAACCCACTCGTAACACAAGCATTTAGCTTAGCACAAGGGGTAAACAAGATTACTAGTAATGTGTGACCCACATTGCTAGTAACATTTAAAAAAAAAGTAATATACATTAACAGCTTTTATCACGATATATTCATATTATGAAACCTTGATCTTTAATTACCTGTGACCATGTTTGCTGTAAAAGATCTAATAAAACCGTGATAAAAACTGTAAAAAATACTTTTTATTCAACGGTTTTAAATTGGTTACTTACCTATTCAATATATTTTAATTACATTGTTATTTTTTTTTAGTTCCGAGCTGCTACTAAGAATTACATAGAAAAATTTTATGAATTGATAGAAGCATTGATATCTGTAATCATTAAATAAATTAATAACATAACATACCATCAAGCCTGTATTCCCCGAAGGGTTAGGCAGAGGTGTACTAATGTACACCCACATTTCGCCGGTATGTTTAGGTCCCATGTAATAGGGGGCGACCCTATTGCCATTAACCGGGCACAAATCCAGACTCCGAGCTGCTACTGGGAATTTCATAGAAAAACCCAATAACACTTTGCTCGACCTGGGGATCGAACCCAAGACCTCTAGCGTAGCAGTCGCGCTTAGGACCACTAGACTAATGAGGCAAATTAATCAATACTATTTAAACATTGTTACGCTCACAGGCTGGAGTATATGACCCTAACCGCGTGATGGGAGTTACGACGTTGGATGTAGTCCGTGCGGCTGCGTTCATCGGGACCATCAATGGCGTGGACCCCCGCGAGGTGACCATCCCCGTCATCGGCGGACACTCGGGCGTCACCATCATCCCGGTGCTGTCCCAGGCCAAGCCCGCCCCTAAGCTCAGCGGCCAGGACAAGATCGAAGCACTCACCAAGAGGATCCAAGAAGCCGGCACAGAGGTTTGTGAATTACATACTATCACGCCTGTATTCACTTAAAAGTTGGAAATAGGTGTAGGTGCTAATGTACTACCAGGGGCGTATTTTGAAATTTGGCGCCCCGGGCCAATAAGTTTCGCCGCCTCAGAACTCGAAAAAAGAAACTAAATATGCCCAGGCCATGGTCCGGATGGCCCTAGGGTAAATACGCCCCTGTGTACAGCCACAGTTCGCCTATATGCTTAGCCAGACACAAGTCCAAGCTCCCAGCTGTTACAGAGTACGCACGGCTACACATCAAGCTATACAAATACAGTTTACCCTGTCCTCTTTTTGTATGGGCAGCCTATACGATACGCGATTAGCTTGAACTTAATTTGTCTAGGTTGACCTGTAGCCGTGAACCCAAGACCTCTACCATAGTAGTTAACCTTTAACTAATGAAGTAGTTTTTGATTTACTTACATAAATAAATTTCCCAGAATCGATGTTAAGAAGCTCAGTACTCGACTAAAGTTTGAATGATGATATTATGCACAAGGCAGCAGCTAGTGGTATCACTCGCCCTCTTGATTGACTTACTAAGTCGGTTTCGAGACAGTGTATCAAGATGAAACATACACCAGTTTTCTAGCAAAACATGTGGAAACCGCATCCTATTTGGTGCAGAAGTTTTACGGTATGCGCGTACAAATAGACAGACGAACAAATATTCTAAAGATAGCTGTTTTGGCTTTTTTCTGATAACAGACATTGGCTAGTTATAATTTTTTTCTGTGCCAAGGATAATATTTAGACATGAATGTAACCTTAAACTTATGCTTACTTTGTGTTTAAGTTTGATTACACTATTTACCAGATAGATACATAATATAATTATGTTTTGTCCTTTGCAATAAAATAACGTTATTTAAAAGATAAAAAGTTTTAATAATAAATAATTTATTTTATAAACTTTTACAGGAGTACATACCTTCACATATTTCGTTATTTATAGTAGTTATTAGCATCAAATGTTATATACAATAGTTTTAACTAAAATATATGTATAAAGACATGACCTGCCCAATCTAGCTTTATTTCAACTTAGGCGCCAAATTCAGTATTTCTCAGTTTTTCCCAAATCTTGGATCTTTTTGATTTTTAACACTCTTGGATCCGGCCAAAACTGACAATACAATTGTAATTTGGCCCAGAGATCCCCATCTCGTTTTTAATTAGGACTAGATAACTTACGTAAATAGAAGATGTAAATTAGTTTAGGCAATGTGTAATACAAATAACACCAGTTTCTAATGTTTATTTATTATCACGTGTGCAGGTAGTGAAAGCGAAGGCTGGTGGTGGTTCAGCCACCCTGTCCATGGCGTGGGCTGGCGCGAGGCTCACCAACGCTATCCTCAGGGGACTCAAGGTATGTGCGGCCATCTCCCAACGCAGGTCACCTCGCTTCACAGTGAACCACCCTGAATAGGGACAAAACTTAGATGGATTTTTCTCCGTATGATCAACTTTTTGGAACCATGCAACTAGAGTCAATCATGTTTCAGAAACGCTTATAAAAGTTTATTTTAAATAAAAACATTTGATTTGATCTGAATTGAAGAGCCACCAATTAACATACTGTAACTTTTGAAGGCGCTTTCAAAATAAGCTTATGCCTTCAAAATAGAGATAGAAAGGCTCCTGAATCGTCCAGGCTCGTTTTATAACAGTTATCAACATTATATGTGTGTATCATGGGAGCATACAAAAAAAAACTAGTGGTCTATTTTTTTCTTTTAAGCAACGGTTTGCTTGTCTCATTGCAGGGAGAGTCTAACGTAATTGAATGCGCATACATCAAGTCGGACCTGACGGAGGCGACATACTTCGCCAACCCCCTGCTCTTCGGCAAGAACGGCGTAGAGAAGAACCTGGGCTACGGCAAGCTCAACCCCTACGAGGAGAAACTCCTCAAGGCAGCCATCCCAGAGCTCAAGAAGAACATCACCACCGGCGAGAAATTCATTCTTAAGTAAAATCCCTTATCATATACAAAGGCCGGGTTCCGACAAGTTTCCAATGAGGATGTTATATGATAAGCGATCGCTTGTGAAGATTTCGAATCGATAATTTAAATAGTAAGGACTTCAGGGCAGTCTTTTAAGTAGCTATTCATAATATATTTTATTTATAGGTTAAGATTTTTTTAAGTAAAAGTTCGAGTATTCTGAATAGCTATTAAGTGCGTTGCCATTACATAACATTCTCATTTTAGTATATATAAGATGTAATATTATTAAGCGCAGATTTTTTTATGAATACATATCGATGGTTAATTACTACCAATAATAAAAACTGCACGTAATAATATTACGTTATATTGAAAAGTTACGCTATTTATTAGAATAGTAAACTTTGCCCCCAAACAGTATCACTATGTAAGATGTACCCGGCCCGAACCACAGTAGAAGTGATTGTATTACGTAACACGAAGTATATATGTTGTACAATCTATGTATATAATTGCAATGTAAAATCACTTTTATTATAGCATATTGTATTTATTTGTCATAATCTGAAGCAATATCGTAAAATTTACAGCGCGGCAGATAAATAAGTCGAACATATGACATTCTATTGTCCAACTCAAAGAAGTCGCTGAAGAATGCAAGTACGTGTAAATATTGTGATGTGATGTGTGATGTCGGGAATTAAATTATTATTATTATATAGTTTTGTTTTGTTTTAATCCTTTAGTTTATACATAATCAGCCTATAATGTTCTCACTGCTGAGAAAAACAGGCCTCTCGGTGAGTAACCCACCACGCGGGTGTGTGGGTTAGTCACAGTTCTTCGAAAGTATGTTTAGGTCCCATGTAATAGGGGGCGAGCCTATTGCCATTAACCGAGCACAAATCAAGACTACAAGCTGCTATTGAGAATTTCATAGAAAAACCCAATAACTGCTTCACCTGGGGATCGAACCCAGGACCACTTAAAGCAGTCGCGCTTTAGGATCGCTTGACTAGAAACTTGCATGCCCACATACTTACTTATAAAAGGGTCAACAATTACCAATAAAACACAATTATTCTTTAATTATTTCCTACAAACCGAGTTGGAGCTATTATATAAGCCCTTTTTTTGCTTGTGGAAATCTTCGTGGCCTCCGGGGGAAGGAGATCGGGATAGGTACCGATAAATAACACAAGTCCCTTTCCATTTCACACAATATACTTACATAGTTTCTATAATCAAGCAACCGTTCACGTCCAATAATGTAACACGTTGTTATAGATCCGCGAATGCGTACCATTCTCAAATATTTCAATGTATATCTCCACCATGGTTGGTTGGTTGTGTCGCGCGCACTGTAAAGGAGGGACGTGTTTTTAAGCATTTTTTTATTCTCCCAACATTTTCGTAAATAATTTAGTCTCAGTCCAGTTGAATATAGATTCTTACTACGTTATAATAAGCCTCAAAGTTCAGTGTGTTCAGTTCTAAATTAATAACTTAAAAATATTAAAAATTGCACGTGTGCGACCCCGTTGCACCCCGCCTCACCGCCTCACCGCGACGCCCGTGCACCTGCGTAACACCTGCGCCCAAATTCCGAGAATTGTGCACTAGCCGATTTGTTTTCGCAAAAATTCGTCATAATTCAGATTATACCTACACAAAATAAAACAAATAAGAATGGCTAATAATTGTGCTTCTTGTCATAAAGCTCTACGATCCAGCTACAACAAATGCTCGAAATGTGATCAAATGTTCCACCTCAATTGCTCAAATGCAGGAAACCAATCAAAACTGTCCGAAGAAACTAAAAATAGCTGGGTCTGCTCATCTTGCAAGGAACTCAAGAAAGGTCGAATCCGAGAAACCGGGCCAGCAAACACCATCTCAGACGCAGAAGGATGTAAACCAATACCATCTGGGTCACCCCTCGAAACATCTTTAGCAGGCTCTGAGATATTATGCACGCTTACCTCCGAAATTAAATTACTTAGAGGTGATGTAGGAGAACTCAAGTCTCACATCAAATACTTAACCGACCATCTCTCTCTGTGCCATGATCGCCTCGACGAGTATGGCACAAGAATTAAAATACTGGAGAAACGTGAAGAGGAAATTATCACCCTAAACAGTACTATCCGTGACCTGCGCGAACAACTACATAGCCACTCTCAAGCGTCATTAATAAACGAACTAGAGATACACGGAGCAATCGAGTCGAAAAACGAAAACCCACTTCATATCATCCGAGTTATGGCACACAAAATTGGAATTTCTGTTGAGGACCAAGACTTGGACTACGTATCCAGAGTTGGCCCCCGACGCCAAAATAATAACAATACTGACGGAATCCCAACCCGCCCTCTCGTCGTACGCTTTGTACGCAGATACAAACGCGACGAGTTTTTGAAGGCTGCTAAAACCAGAAAGAATATGACTTCATCTGATCTGGAATTAACAGGGACTGTGAAGAACATCTACTGCAACGAACGCCTTACTCGTGAAAACCGCCAGTTATTTCGCGCAACCAGACAGTCTGCAAAGGAACACGGCTACAAGTTCTGCTGGTACACAAATGGTGCAATACTCATCCGCAAACAAGAAGGAAATCCTTCCATACAAATACGGAACAACGAAGACTTGGAACATCATCTCGGCCTCAAGACCTCAGCGACACAGTGTCTTTCTTCTCCACCAGAATAGCGTCGAAACTGAAATTTGGCTGAACAAAAAACAGTACCTTTTTATTATTATTATTAGTAGTGTTAGTTTATACTTAACGACTCTTTCTGTTATTACTTTATTTTTTTACATTTGCAAATTTTTTAACGGCTCAAGTCATACAGACTCTCTTCACACTCGCACATCCACTTTAATACAATACCATGTAAGTAGTCCTTTCGTATATAAACGAAAAATACAACAACGCAACACGTTATTATGCCCCTCAGGCATGCATTCTATTAATCATCCTAAGAAATATTTAACTAGTTTCTGTAACACAAACGAGAGGATTAATATACACAAAACATACACAGAGCTTTACAAAAACCTTGTACACTCCACAATTAGACAAATACACTTACATAACACACAAACACACACCATTCTAACGCCTGCACTACTTAAACACACAAATCACATTTACACTTACGAATACTCACTAAAATGTGTTTCCCTGTACATAGACATCTTAAATCAAGTCGTGACAAATCTCTTATGTATACCTACATTAATTACGTTCAGTTTTTATACCCATGGCTTTGTTTGATATATCTCAACAAATCGACGATATCACCACACTAACTTGTCACGACATGGACCAAATAGAAAAATGCAGGGAACATTTCAATAACTCCAAACCTAGCTTTAAATTACTTTCTTTCAACATCAGAAGCTACCAACGTAACTTCGACAACTTCTCAATAGCATTAAACCGACTTGGCGCTGACCTAGATGCCATCATCCTTACAGAATGCTGGCTACATGAAGGTTCTATACTAGATAATCTACCAGGCTACAAAGTATTTAGAACGAACTCACAATGTAATAAAAATGGCGGAATAGTTATATACACAAAAACTAATCATGATGTTACTCGGATCGACTGCAGCATACTTGATACAGACAGTCTTCTTCTAATTCTAAACAACAAAGTAGCCGTTCTGGGCCTTTACCGATCACCATCGTTCACAAACCTCTCAAACTTCATCTCGTCTTTAGAAATATGTCTTAAAACTGTGAATAAATACTCAACATTGATAATTGCTGGAGATATAAATGTAGATATATGTAACACCACAAGTAACAAACACCACGATTACATGTGCCTTATGGCATCATATGGTTTACTTCCCGTCATAACAAAACCGACCAGGGACAAAGCTTGTCTCGATCATATTTTTGTCAAAAGCAAGACAAAGCCAAAGGGAATAGTTTGCAAGAGTTCGATCACAGACCATGACATAGTAATGACTCACATACCTGACAAAAATACCACTACTAAACCCCACAAAAATCAATGGAAGTTTAAATTAAATGAGGATGATGTAGCCGCCGACTTAATTAAAAGAGACTGGGCCGATATCCTAAACCAAACTTGCGTGGACACAGCTACAATCTCCTTTACCGGAATACTCACAGACTTGATAAACATTCACACACACAAAATCCACATTCCCCGTAGCAAACGCAACATCCAGCCATGGATTACACCTGGTCTCATGAGATGTATAAGACACCGTGATAAGTTGCACCTCTCACTAAGATCTGACCCTGACAATGAGATGAAAAAGCTCATCTACACCCGCTACAGAAATTTCTGTAACGGCATTTTAAGGAATCTTAAAATCGAGCATGACAGTCGACATATACAAGACAACAGCAAAAATTCTCAAAAGCTTTGGAAAGTCCTAAAATCTATTTATGACCCTAACTCACAAAGCCAAAATTCGTCCAATCTACTGCAAAACTCTCTTGATCCAATCGAAACCCTAAACAAATGCAACACCTATTTTACGTCCGTAGGAAAAAATCTTGCCGCTACCATTCTTACTAGATTATCAGAAACACAGACATCCCTCACCAGCAAATACATTCCACATAAAACTTCATCACTCTCTTTCTTCCTACACCCCACCGATGAAACAGAAGTTATGAAATTCATTGATCAACTAAAAAATGGCAGTTCCCCAGGTCCTGATAAAATAAACACAAGGCTGATAAAGAAAACAAAACATTCGTTAATTACTCCTTTGACCCATCTGATTAACCTTAGCTTAGAAACAGGAGTATTCCCGAAACAATGGAAGGTTGCAGCCGTAAGCCCGATACATAAAAGTGGCCCTACTGGAAATCCTGAGAATTATAGACCAATAGCACTTCTTAGCATTCTTTCCAAAATTCTTGAAAAAGTAGTGAACACTCGCCTAGTTCATTTTCTTGAAAATAATAATTTAATTTCTGATCGACAATTTGGCTTTAGAAAGGGCAAATCAACTGAGGATGCAGCTTTGACACTGACCAATTTAGTATCTACTGCCATAGAAAAAGGCGAACGATGTCTGGCCGTCTTTTTAGACTTAGCTAAGGCATTCGACACTATCTCGGCGGAACTCCTACTAAAAAAACTTAACGCTGCAGGAATAAGGGGTAAACCACACGAATGGTTTCAAAGCTACCTTACCAATAGAAGCCAATACGTTAAATCAGGTGAACACTCAAGCGGCCTCCTACCTATTAACTTTGGGGTTCCACAGGGCAGCTTACTAGGTCCAACACTATTTATTATCTATATGAACGACATACTGAACCTCACTCTACAAAACGCGGAACTGATATCCTACGCTGACGATACGGTCATTGTCTTTCATGCACAAACCTGGGAACAAGTTTATAATACTGCAGAAGAAGGGTTATCAATAGTAGCGCAAACACTCAATAACAACTTACTGACTCTTAACCTCAAAAAAACTAAACTCCTCACTTTCTTCAAAACCGTTTCATCCAAACCTCCTCACACTCTCACATTAAGATTCCATACCTGCCAGTATTCTCACAACATGTCACGTGAAGACTGCTCTTGCGAATACATACATCAGACACAATCAATTCGCTACTTAGGTTTAGTGATTGACGAAAACTTATCCTTCAAAGCACACATACAACTTCTATCAGGCCGAGTAAGAAAACTCATCTATATAATGAAAAAACTGCGAGATCGAACTCCAAAAACTATACTACGGACAGTCTATTTAGCAATATGCCAATCAATCGTGCAATACGGTGTATCCATTTGGGGGGGAGCTGGTAAAACGACACTAATCGAACTTGAAAGAGCTCAGAGGGCAGTCATAAAAGTAATTATGAAAAAACCATTTTTCTACCCTACTGATTCTTTATACAAAGAATTCCCAGTTCTCCGCGTTCGACAACTTTTTATTCTCAATGCATACCTACACACACACAAAAACTTGAAAAATCGACCTGATTATCTTGCAATAACATCCAAACGCATCTTCCGAATTCCACTTCTAAGAACCACCTCTCTCTTAGCCAGACGCTGCCCTTCCTACCTTCACACTTTTGTATATAACAAAGTAACCCACTGTATACCTTATAACACGAAAGCTCTATCGTTCACCTCCTGTAAAAAGATAATTAAAAAATGGCTGATGGGCCTTTCATATGATGAATCGGAGAAAATAATTGCTTCATAACTTCATAACACACACACACACACACACACACACACACACACACACACACACACACACACACACACACACACACACACACACACACACACACACACACACACACACACACACACACACACACACACACACACACACACACACACACACACACACACACACACACAAACTTACACACGCACTCACTCAATTACATTATTATAGTTTGTTTTTGTTTTTTTAATTTTAATTTTAATACTAAAGTTTACTTTTCATAGAGTGTTTTCAATAAGATTGTTTTATTTTATGTACGATACAATGTTTATTCTTTTACTGTAACTTACTCGTACTAACTCCAGCGGTAATATGCACATGTATAATGTTTTCACAACTCAGGCCCCCAAGAGACAGGCGTTGCCTAGTTTGGGGACCACCGTTCGCATCAATTTATGTATCTTTTTACTAGTTACAGATGTAACACTGTTGTTAACCTAATCCTAAGGCTCACTGTAACAATGATTCAATAAATATTTTATATATTTTTTTTTTTTTTTTATACCATGAGAAGCACTAAGTACGCCGAGAACACAGTCACTCCAGTCCAGGTCCTACTCTTAGGATTACCATAACAAAACCTAGGACTTCTTTCCATTATTGTTGTGATGAAACTAGATTTTGGCACGAAGTCAACTCTAGGCTGATATTTTTAGCCAAAATTGTAGATATACCTATAATATTATAAGTAACTTGTCGTATATAGCCTAGCATGCATTGGCAGACTTCATACGCCCCATCGAGAAAATCTATTTTCCAACAGCGGATAATGATTTTTATGATCCGTGAGTAATAAATGAATAGGTACCTAAGTAACATAGTCAATATCATGTGAACAAAGAAATACGCATTCTAAATAGCAAACGTATTCTAAATAGAACCCTATCTACTAATTAATTATTCACCAACAGATTTTTACATTCAGTGGCGTAAACGTGACAATAAATTTACTAGGGCCCAACTAAACTATTTGAAATTGTTTGTTTCGTAATCGTCGTTTTCAGAATTTAAGCGGCGGTAGCCTAATGGCTCTCTACCGCCTCCGATATATTATGCTGACTGTGTACTCAGAGATTATAACTTGAATTAAATGTTATCTTTAAATAATTTCTATCACATTTAAAGCAAAACTCCCAAAGCACGTCATCCACGGCGTAGCATGCCACTGGCATGGCACCCGAGGTATGACGAACACGACATGACATCTGATCATTACATTCGAGGTCGACTACCGGCCCGGGAATGACATCCGAGGTATGAAAACCCCTGTAAGACATCCTAGACATCAATAACAGGTTTATAGGATTAAATTGTCATAGAACAGGAAAATTCTGTTATTTAAAAAACGTTCAAAATTTAATTGAAATTTAATCACTATATATTATATCAATATTTTGATGATTTTTCGGTTGTTCACTATAGTAATTTAAATATAGCTCGTAAATATTATTATCGCTAGAGATTCGCCATTTTATGAAACATTGAGACTAGATTTGAATTATATTTAGAAAGTGTTTTAAGTACCAGGATTTCCTTCCACGACAACATCCTAGGTATGACATCCAAGGTATGAACATCCGGGGCGAGGCATCCAAGGCATGTCCTTCACGACATCTGTCAAGGGCACGAAACTTGAGACTTCAATCTAGATTCACTTCAAGCTACTTTAATATTTAACTTCCATCTAGATTTAATTCAAGTTATAATCTAATCTAATCAGAAAGCTTCCCGGACTGGCTTATCTCGCCCTAACAATGCCTGTACCTTTTTAAAATGTTATGAATAGTCCTATGGTGTAGTTCAGTGTATAGTTTGTAGGTCAGAGTCCGAGGGGCCCCCTGAGCTTGGGGGCCCCGGGGCACTGCCCCGTCTAGCCCTCCGGTAGCTACACTACTGATTACATTATTCGGATTTAAAATGTAAGAATATCTAATGCCCGAGTTTCTTTTATCCCATAAAAACGTAAAATTTCTGCGTAAACGGAAAGTGAGAAATCGGGTGTAGTTAGGTTGCTTATAAATGGCACCCAGTGGTTAGGTACACACTGAGACTAAGGATTGATATCCAAGGCATACACCTCTATGATAGGTCATCCATGGCATGGCATCCAGGACGTGACATCCTTTCAATACTCGAAGGCATTATCAGCCTGGGTATGGCATCCATGGTATGACATCCAAAACGTGACATCCGAGGTAGTCGTCTAAGGCAGACATCCAAGGCATGACATCCAAGGTATGAGCATCCAGGGCGTGACATCCTTGCATTATTTACTTGCTAACTTCGCAAGTTGAAAGGATTCGCAATTCGAATGCATTGTCAGCCTGGATAAGACATCCAAGGTATGAACATCCAGGGTATGCCATCCAAAGCACGCCATCCAAGGAGCACGGGTAGCCAGAGCCATGATTTATCAACGTTATTTTCTCGCGTCGTTTTATGAGATAAAAGTGTCCACGATTCACGGTTACCACGGCCAGACCGTGAATCCTGGGTATTACTAGCGTCTATAGGCTGCGGCAAAGAGTATTTATATTATAATTGGGTTTGTCTTTGGGCTGCGGTTACCGCTCCCCATCAGACGGTCCGTGGGTATTTTTTGTCTTCTTATTAATCCCCGACGCAAAAACGAGGGGGTGTTATAAGTTTGACGTGTCTGTGTGTGTGTTTGTATGTGGCATCGTAGCTCCCAAACGGATGATGCGATTTTTTTTTTATTGATTATAAATAAATGAATAGCTACCTAAGTAGTATTATTCTGTCAACATCGTGTGAACAAGGAAATACGCACTTATTATTCTGTAGACGGATGTTATTTTGTCAGTGAGTGAAAAAAAAACTACGCTTCACCTTTTTGGGAGCAGTGCTGATGAAATAATTTACGTTGGGCCACCACTGCTCATCAACATAATCTTTGTTCTTTTTGCTTTCAGTACCAACACTTAGTTACATACAATTATAATTTTATTTTCTATGTGCCACAAACAGTTCTAAATAATTGTTTGGTATAAATATTAAATGTCCGCCTCAAAACGGGAAGGTTGTGTAATTATATTAAACTCTTTTAATTACAGTAACATGGCTTTGATACGAAGAAATAAAAACACATTAAAATTTTACTGTGACATAATAATAACACAACCAGAGGAAACAATTAAGGTCGCGCGCACACCGAAGACTGAAGAGCATTGCTCTTTGAAGCGATTTTTAATTCGAAATAGAACCCTATCTACTAATAAATTATTCAACAACAGATTACTACATTAATCGGATTTTAAATGTCAGAATATCCAATGCCTGAGTTTCTTTTATCCCATAAAAACGACGGGGTGTTAAAAGTTTGACGTGTCTGTGTATGTATGTATGTCTGTGGCATTAAGATGCCACAGAAAAACTAAATCTCTAGATTTAGTTTTTTTTTTTAGTTTGAAAGGTGAATTAGTCGGGAGTGGCCTTAGCTATGTTTGATGAAAATAGGTCGAGATAAATATAATGCAATTGTCGGGGTTTAAAAAAAATATTTTTAGTTATAACAAACAATACGGTGCGCAGTCATGCGACCGAAACTAATTAGCGACAACTTAAACTTTACTTACTGTGCGCCGGCCCTTATACCTACAAAGTAACAAGTATGTAATTTTTAAAAAGGGTTGTGTTGTTTCACACACCGCTGTGTAATTAAGTATGACCGCTATTATTCTTCGATAGCAAACAAAACGGGATTTGCAGTTCGAGACAAAATGACGTCCATCATGAGAAAATATTTTTTCAAAAAAAAGGGAAAGGTTAATGAAAGAGTAAGACACTTAATTTTTTATTATAAAGTAAAAAGTACTTTTTCACTTACTGTTCCAATGTAGGCTTCTATGATAACGCTATAATATAACAGTATCTCTCTGTGTAGTCATGAGCAGGCTGATAAACTTCACGTACTTTGTGGAGAGATTCCATTCTTAGTTCTCTTCGAAAGTATTTAGGTAGTCACTGAAAGCACTTCACTAGTTATGATAACATTCATTTAAAAAATAAAAGCCCATACCAGCGTTACGCTAAAACCTTCGAGTAGGTAAGGCTAAAACGCACAATAAAATTATTAATAATTGCTAAGTTTAAGCGTAAGTCGGAATGGCTTGGATCATGTAGTTGCCGGTTTGAAACGCACCCATTGCACTACCTACATGATATTATTATTACTAATGTATGGTAGTGAAAGTTGGGTATGGCAGTAGAAACATGAAAGCAGAATAAATGCTATAGAGATGAGAGCTTTCAGAAGTATGTGTGGTGTTACGCTAAAAGATAGAGTGAGAAACAGTGTGATAAGGGAGCGTTGTGGAGTGAAAGAAGATGTAGTAACAAAGATTGAGAAAGGTATGTTAAGATGGTTTGGTCATGTATAGAGAATGGATAAACGGAGATTGACGAAACAAGTACATATGGTGAGTATGGATGGACGAGATGGAAGGAGAAGACCTCGGCGAACGTACCACAACCAAATTGCGGATGTTCTTAAAAAAGGCCAGGTTCCGAGCACCCTAAACCGACGGTCATGCATGAAGAGATTAATGAATGTAGATGAAGCGAAAGTAGTGTGCCAGGATCGTAGCAAGTGGAAATCTATAGTCTCTGCCTACCCCCATGGGAGACAGGCCTGACAATATGTATGTATGTATGTATGTATGTATTATTATTATTATGCCGCCATTACCTACATGATACATTATTTTTCTTCTCAAAATATCCCTGAAGTTAGCTACATTAATTAAAAAGAAGTTCATTACAAAACAAATCAATTAGATAACGTAAAGAATATGTGTAGGTATTAGGTACGTCATCGTCTTATTTATCAGTTATGCCGAAAGATCACATTTTCACCAAGTGCAGTTAAGTAGTAGAGCAGAGTATGTATATAATATATAGATACTACGCTAGACGTTGTGTATACCCTACTAACAAATTCCATGGCTATACTTCATCGGGAACCATGGAAAATTAAGCAATAACTATTTATAATTAAATAACTATTTTATCATATTTTTATTTCATGTACCTAGGTTTACGATGTGAGCGACTACGACGAGTCGTATACGTCAGTGAAGAAGGTGTTAACATGGGTGGCTATTCGTATGACGCATAAGATCTCCGAGTCCACCACGTATGTACTTAGAATTGAGTGTCTAATAATATAAGTTTTTTTTGTTGTGCGCTATAACAGGGTCCATAACTTATTGATACTCAGTCACCTAAACATTGTTTACCACCTATTATGTACACATTATGAAAAGCAAATAAATGAATATGAATATGTAGGAGGTACCGTCAAAACGGCATAAATCGGCAATGTAACACGCACGCCTGGATTCCCGTTAGGCTTAGGTTTAAGTCTCTTGAAATAGAAGGAATTGAAACTCCGAGCAGCTACTGAGAAATTCATAGAAAAATGCAATAACCCTAATATACGTGCTCGAGACCTGGGAATTGAACTCAGGACCTCACTTGCGCAGGAGTCGCGCTGACGACAAATAAACTTTAGCGCGGGGCCCGTAGCATATGCTACTCCTGCTATATGGTTAATCCGACACTGCATGAGAACTAGTTCCTCCTCAGTTGCTGCGCCTCTGATAGTTTGCAGTCCGTAGGAACGCATCGGCAACTCCTTTGGTGTTAATGGGCGGCCTACAATTTGTTCGAAATAACTGCTCGTCTGAAGTTAGCCGATCGAATTACCACGCTCATATTTATACATAAAATATCGAAATTAGCAAAGAAAATAATCACAAATGTAAAAACAAATAATGACCCCTATTGTTTTTACACAGACTCATTATATACTTATTTAAATTTGCCACTTGCGGACAACTTAAGACAAGCTTAGTTATATCGAACAAACTGTACATCAGTTTTATCAGTCCCTTCTTCGTAATTTGTATAAAATTAGTCTTAAGAACTTACTTGGTGTTTTTTATTGAATTTACATCGCCAGCAAATGGTGGGACTTGTTCTACTGGTTCGAGTTTCTCAACCTGTCGTTGGGGGCGCCGTCGGAGATCATCAGCATGATATCCACGGCGGCGCAGGCGCAGACGTTCCGCGACTCCATCAAAGTGTTCCGCATGATGCCTTGTCTCGGATGCGTCGTAATGTGTACGTCCTTTCAACGAAAATTAAACTTTATCATAATTATATTAGTTTTAAAATCAATTTAAGTATGCAAATAAATTAAATGAAAGTGTGTCTGTTTTTAATGTAAAAATAACAGCTTTTTATTATAAATACAAAAAATGTTAAATAGAACAAAAATAGAAAAAAAAATTGAATATATAACAAAATTAGAAAGAAATAATGAAAGAAAAATCGTGTATTTGCTTCGTACAAGACACACTAAAATGAAATCCAGTTAAAATACCATCTATAACAAATTAAATTTGTCACAGCAATGTTCAAGTCGTACAAGATGGTCATCCACCGCCCTGTGTTTGAGAATCTGACCAACGAGCTGCGAGACATGTGGCCGCGAGGAGAGGTTTCCGAGGAAGAGCATCGCATCATCAGCGGCGCGACCAAGCAGCTCAACTTCATCGTCAAAGGTTTTAAATTTTACTGGTAGCACTGTTGTAGAAGCAATCCAATATTTTTTATTTTGATTTTAAGGAGAATATAATATATGTACAATCTTTATACAAATTTTACTTGAATCACTTTCTTGAATCATTCTATCTATAAAAAAAACCGCATCAAAATCAGTCACGTAATTTTAAAGATCTAAGCATACATAGGGACAGACGGGCAGCGACTTTGTTTTATACTATGTAGTGATAGTGAAATAAATTAGGAACACTAACTGCATTGAAAAATCTTACAATGGTTTAACCACACTATCTGAAAATGACTGACTGACGGCTCTAGAAGAATTACATGTTGTTAATAAATATTAGATATTTTCAATTCATTAAGGCTTTACAACCGACAGGTGCAGGCGCAAATCATGAGCTGGGTATATTATTAGTGTTGTTCGCTACAAATTGGCTCAAAAATGTACCTAGCCGATTAGTTCGTAATGATATTTATTGCGCGTCGATGTTCATTCCACCTATGATTCGCATTATAAAATTACTTACTACGAAGAATCTTTAAATATTTGAATTGATTTCAACTTATCATTATCTTTAGTTCCAATACTCAATACTTAATACTCAATGTTTATTGCATTCCACAATGTAGTTTACATGGATGGTAAGTTTTACAATTTTGTTCATTATGGACCCTGTCGGGCACAGCAATGTAGGAGAGAGGAAGCAATGTACCTAATGTAATGAATTATGTTAAGAGGATAGTATCCTCTTCGCGCCCCATACAAACGCAGTTTGGCCCTTGCTTGAATTTTAAACAATGAAAGTCATTGAAATTTTGCACTAACAATCTTATCATTAATATACGTGTTTCTGTAATATAAAATTCCATTTCAATATACGGTTAAAAAGTTACACGAGCTCAAAGATTGGCAATTTTCGTTGAAAAACGGCCCAACTTTATGCTAGTATTTCTCGACAATGTATCAATAC
This sequence comes from Subacronicta megacephala, assembly GCA_958496365.1. NCBI lineage: Eukaryota > Metazoa > Arthropoda > Insecta > Lepidoptera > Noctuidae > Subacronicta > Subacronicta megacephala. The sequence goes on from OY292534.1 coordinate 6,289,126, forward strand.
AGAAACATTCTGATTCGAAGGAAACCCAGATAATATAGTGAATATTTTTTTACAAGATTTTTTTTTTACATATTAGCAATATTATAGGAGTAATCTCCAAAATTCGGAACATACGAAATACGCGTGAAAATGTTGTTGTTTCTCCTCTCGGGCACGCGTTCGCATCGCGAGGGATAGAGACAGCGACAACTGTGCAACATTGTTGCGTTCGCGAGGGACACTCCTCTTAATAAAATAAAATCAAAACCTTTATTTGTTAAGTATATTGTAATGTCATTGCGTATTTTTATTAGCCATGGGAATTATAACTTCTATTATTTATTCTAAGTTTAAGTATTATTTATTTTTTCTTATTATTATTCTATAGGAGCATTTGTAATAACGTAATTTATATAATAATAATTTTTATAATAATTTATATACTTACGTCATTGACATCTAAAACCGCTGTCCAAGGTTACTACTGGTGCAACAACGCATTGCTGATCAGCTTCCTGTCCCCGCCCTACTTCATCACGTTGGCTCGCTACCTGGGCTACGACTCACCGATGACCCTACACTTCCTGTACTGGCTACCCTTCAACGCTTACCAGCCCATCTTTTACGAGATCCTGCTGGTTATTCAGACTTGGCATGGTAAGTGCATTCAGCTGTTCTGCTCATTGCGAGATTTGACTAGGAAATAGCGTTGACAGATGTCCCGCTTTTCAACACTGTCGGGATGCGACATGCTAGGCTTGCCAAATATCGTATCTCTATCATAGTATCCTACTATTTTATGAACCAATCATCATCAACCTATAACGTCCCACTGCTGGGACCGGTGCACGGGTCTTCTTCTCTCAGAACTAGAGGCTAGTACAATCCACCACGTTAGCCTATCGCAGGTTGGCAGACTTCACACGGCATGCAGGTTTATTCGCGTGATAATTAATTGATAAACACGCACATGACTTCGAAAAGTCATAGACCGTGCGTGCCTTGATGCTATATTCAGTTGGAAAAATATATAAATAGATACTTAGTAGCCAAAACTGAACCGTATCTGAGTCAGCAGGTAATAAGGCAATTAGGCAACTCTAAAAATTAACACTTACCTCGTTTGTGCCCCCTAGCAGCATGCTGTAATTGCAGTTGATTTAATGTCATGGTTAAACTCAGGGGACTGGTCCCACCGGTATCATCAAGCAAGCCCATAGAGATAGTGGTATACTAGTATTGGATACTTCCACTCATAAGGCCGTTATCTTCCCAAGCTTCATCCCAAATTATGTGCTTGCTAGCTAAACTGAAACATAGAAAGTTTTATAGTAAGTATCTGCTGTAATGAATGCAGATGGCGTCACTATTTCCTAACTCACGATCTTTCAGAAAAGGTGAAACAATACCAGAGAATCATGATTTCTTTTAAAGGGTTTTTTTTTACTTAGGGAGACCAATGAACCGTCGCACGAACATTTCCCATATTACTTAGTACAAGTTGTTCCCACTATGTCTATGTATTATACAGCGCTGGTAGTGATCTGGTTGAACGTGGCGTGGGACATACTGTTCTGCATCTTTCTCTGCAACATCACGATGCAGTTCGATCTACTGGCGAGACGCGTGCGCCGCATCTTCTACGTTGGAATCGACCAACAGCTCATTAGGTCTTATCCTATGGGTAAGTATACTGAACATATTTCCTACTTAGATTATTGAGGAGGGAATCAATATAGTAAAAGCTATAATAATTTTAGAATAGATCAAATAGGTTGCTCGGGGCCCATCAAGAAAGCGCAGTTTTTATTCTTATGTTCCCTGACGACAGACGGCATCAAAAAGGTCAAAAGCCTTCACGTAAAAATGTATACAGATAGAATATTAAGTTTTTTATGGGATAACTCGGAAAACGCGCGGGCGAGCTACCTGACGGTAAGTAGTCATCGCCGCCCCTGGACATCTGCAATACGTAAGGAGTTGCAGATGCGTTGCCGGAAAATGTAGGGACAGAATAGTAGGAATTGGCGGCCTCTGGCGCTCCACACTCGCCGTATGAAACGCAACAGTATGCATACTGCTACTTGACGTCGATATTCTGTGGGAGGGTAGTACTTCCCCTGTACTAGTGCCAGCGAGACACTACTAAGAACTACTTAGATTAGATTCTTGTTAACTAGATTTTCTACAAACACGTTTTTGTGTGCAGCTAAAATAAGTGAGGAACTTCTGCACACGGAGGAGGAGGGAATTAACTCCTCCGGCGATCAGTCCATGGACGCGTGGCGCCAGAAAGAGATCACCGACATTGTATTGAGACATCACGCGTTGATCAGGTACGTATTACATCTTTAAAATAGATAGAAGAGGGTAGGTATATTATATTCATATGTAGGTATCTGAGGCACCGTTAGTCTATCACAAACGGCAGATGGAACTCTGAATCATTAAAAGGCGATCACAATAGACCGACTGCGGTCGTAATGTTATTATAGCCATAAGCAGGAAAAAAAAACGGCAGATGGATTCTACTATATCTAATGAACACTATTTATTAATTGTATTGAAGCATTTGTGAAGAAAAGAATAGAAAAAATCTAAATTTATAAAATTCGAAAACTACTTACCAAATTTAGAATGATTTGTGCCCTCACGAGGCAATGAATCAATTATTAGAGATGGAGATAATGGTTACCATACCACACTCGAACCAATCACACACTTATGTACAGTTTGTTCGAAACGTTCGAAATGAGTAAGCCGTTATGAACTTGTGTGCAAGTCGCTGCGCAGTACCAAATCAGTAGCGCGCATGCGTGATAATGGCTTCGAGATAATGGCGAGAGGGGCGGGGTCGGCGCGTCGTGCGACCCACATGGCTAGTAAGGCTTTTTTAAATAAAACAACCACTTGAATTTTAATCGGAAAATCAGATAATGCAAAACTAAAATATTACTAAGTATTAATAGGTGAGTCATCTAAGACACTATTTATAAAAGAATTTCAAAGTCTACGATCATCTAAGATGAGACTTATAATACAATAAAAATGTCGGTATTATTAAAAAGTAGCATACGCAGGTAACGCAGGCGAAAAATACATAAACTTCATACCTACTACCGACAAATATAATAATTATATTAGAATGAATTGAAAGGAGAGTGAGTGCTGGTAACCAGGTGAATGGGGCGCTACACACCTTCATGAATAGTCGGAAAGTGTCCGAAAAGGCACGGCTGGCTGTGATTGGGGGAGTGTTGGCGCCGACACTAATGTATGGTAGTGAAAGTTGGGTATGGCAGAAGAAACATGAAAGCAGAATAAATGCTGTAGAGATGAGAGCTTTGAGAAGTATGTGTGGTGTTACGCTAAAAGATAGAGTGAGAAACAGTGTGATAAGGGAGCGTTGTGGAGTGAAAGAAGATGTAGTAACAAGGATTGAGAAAGGTATGTTAAGATGGTTTGGTCATGTAGAGAGAATGGATGAACGGAGATTGACGAAACAAGTATATATGGTGAGTATGGATGGACGAGTTGGAAGGGGAAGACCTCGGCGAACGTACCGCAACCAAATTGCGGATGTTCTTAAAAAAGGCCAGGTTCCGAGCACCCTAAACCGACGGTCATGCATGAAGAGATTAATGAATGTAGATGAAGCGAAAGTAGTGTGCCAGGATCGTAGCAAGTGGAAATCTATAGTCTCTGCCTACCCCCATGGGAGACAGGCGTGACAATATGTATGTATGTATGTATATTAGAATGAGGGAGATTTTGTAAAGTTGGTAGTAAAATACTAGCTTCCTAGATTTGGAGTACCTAAGTTCTTCAATATGGAAGCAACTGCTCCATACGTCGACAGATAATCGACAGCCTAAAAACGATTTGAACTAAAACTTACCTAAATTGAACGTTGAACTTTGCAGGTTGGCAGGTGATGTGGAAGACATGTTCAGCCTCGCGTTACTTATCAACTTCTTGAACAGCTCTGTCGTCATTTGCTTCTGTGGATTTTGCTGCGTTGTAAGTGTTGATATCGTCTAGACGTCGAGTTGAAACAAATGATCCCCCCAAATGTATTAGAATAAATGACAGTTGCTTGAGACTATAAAACTTGCGACGAAACTACCCTCATATAATAATTTACATCATAGAGTATAGTGATATCACAATAGATAATATATATAGTTCTAATGTGATAATATTAGGGGAAATTCAAAACACGCCGCGATTGCTATTTCCAATTAGCGCAAACCAATGCATTTACCTAATTATTATGATTCAGTTAATCGAGCGATGGAATGAGGTGGCATATAAATCGTTCCTAGTGACGGTGCTATCGCAGACCTGGTTGCTGTGCTGGTACGGGCAGAAGCTCATTGATTCTGTAAGACTTACACTGCAAATTAATTCTATACTAGATAGTTAGTAGGTAGTTAGATAGTTTTATACCATTTTTTTTCAGTCGATTTTGAACTTAGGTAATCATCAACATCTTAAGGTTTAAACTCATTTGGAGTTATTTTTTTTTTTTTTTTTTTTTATGGTATAACTCGGCAAAGGAGCAGGCGAGCTACCTGATGGTAAGTAGTCATCGCCGCCCATGGCCATCTGCAAAACCAGAGAAGTTGCAGATGCGTTGCCGAGCCTATTTAGGGAAAGGGAGGGGAAGGAGAAAAGGAGAAGGAAGGGGATTGAGGGAGGAATTGGGCCTCCGGCCCTCTCGCTCACCGAACGAAGCGCAGTAGCGAAACGCTACTACTCGGACGTCGGTCTTCTGCGAGAGTGTGGTACTTCCCCGGTCAAGCCGGCCCATTCATGCTGCGAACAGCGTGGCCCTACCACAACAATATTTAACAGTTTTGTGTAACCTGTGTGCCGGCGACTGTAAATAAATGTTTGTATCATATACGTTACGTGCTTATGTATTACTCATGCTGGTATTCAAAGAATATAATACCTATGTACTTAGATATTGACAAAAAGAGCTGAAGAAGGAGAAGCATGTTTCACCCTATTTTTTTTTTTTTTTTTGTATTAGAGCAAGGGATTGGCAGATGCTCTGTATGAATGCGGCTGGTACAACGGCTCTAAGAGGACCAAGAGTGCCGTGCTCATCATGCTTAACAGGTAACGTCATAGGCGTAACTAGGGGGGACCTCCGCTGACCCTAGGAAAGTCATCAATGTTAAAAAAATACTTTACTGTTGTAATAATTGATAGTATAATAGAATAGAGTGATGAGATGACTAAATGGAAGAAAAGGACATATCTACTGCGCCAACCCAAATAAGTTGGGAAAAGGGCACGAAGGTGAATCAATGATGAAATTCCAAGATTGAAGATTTAGTATTTTTTGACCGAAACAAAAGATTTTACATTACAATATGAGCGGCTATCGTGAATCGTCATTAGATAAATACTTCACCTTCTTATAAGTTGGTAGTAAAATACTAGCTTCCTAGATTTGGAGTACCTAAGTTCTTCAATATGGAAGCAACTGCTCCATACGTCGACAGATAATCGACAGCCTAAAAACGATTTGAACTAAAACTTACCTAAATTGAACGTTGAACTTTGCAGGTTGGCAGGTGATGTGGAAGACATGTTCAGCCTCGCGTTACTTATCAACTTCTTGAACAGCGATTTTACATTACAATATGAGCGGCTATCGTGAATCGTCATTAGATAAATACTTCACCTTCTTATACTAAATCCTTTTTTTTGTGTTCAGGGCCCAAAACGGGATTTACGTGACGACATATGGATATTCAGTAATTTCTTTAGCGAGTTACAGTATGGTAATACAGCTTTTTTTTCTATTCCATCATCATCATACCATCACGCCTGAATTCCCCTAAGAGTTAGGCAGAGGTGTACTCTAGTACACCCACATTTCGCCGGTATGTTTAGGTCCCATGTAATAGGGGGCGAGCCTATTGCCATTTACCGGTCACAAATCCAGACTCCTAGCTGCTACTGGGAATTTCATATTAAAACCCAATAACACTGCTCGACCTGGGGATCGAACCCAGGACCTCTAGCTTAGCAGTCGCGCTTAGTACCACTAGACTAATGAGGCAGTCTATTATGGTAGATAATTGTAGCATACATTACTACTTACACTTTAGTTAGTTATCATTTCACTCACCAATTTGAAAAACTACTTTATTTAGGTATTCGGAATAAATCGGTACCTAAACATCAGTAGTAACATTTGTGAGTTATAACCAATTATTGTCTGTTACTTTTTAAATATCTCCAAGGCCTCCGAAATTTAAAAACATGTCAAAATTCTCCACTCGGAGCAACACACTACCCACTGTTTGGGTATGGAGGTAAATGGGTAAAGGGTGACAAAATGATGATATCATTCGATGTTCCACGGCAACTTAATTAATCGGCGAATTCTTATCATTGATAATGTTGTTTTTTTTTTTCAGATAATTAAGACGGCATGGTCTTACTTCACGATTCTCTTAAACTTTTTCAATGACGAATGAAATAGTGCGTAGTTTTGAATTTAGGTTTTTCTTGCTGCTAATTATGTTCTTGCGAATGTTGTACTTGGTCTCAAACCTATATCTATCAATAAAATCTTAGTATATTAGACGATGCTTTTATCACTTAGGATTTAGTCGTAATAAAAGTAGTGGCAAACATAAAAAATCTTTTATTTTTTACACATATTTTAAATATTCATGATAAATGTAAATCAGGTACATAGTAGAACAAGCCTGTCGATGTCTATAGACTTCATTTCCCCCATCTGTCCTCCCTTTGCATCTTTCAAGGGCAACAATTTCAAAGACAACACTTTCAAACTTTTATATCTAGACAGTCTGGAAGACCAAGAAGATATAGGCGATGGAAGGTATGTAAAATGGTCTAATAGAAAATACTTGCTTCCATCGATTACTCTATCAATAAATTGCCGATTTGATAACCTGAAACACCCACACCAATCAAAATGGATTGTCAAAATAAAACACAGACGTTAGATTTGCATCTTATTTTATTGATCTGTCCTCCCAGAAGTTGTTTTTTTGCTTAAGTTCGGACTTACAAGGATAATTTTTTTCTTGGGCTACTTACAGTACATTACAACGTTTTATAAAGAAATCACAATGTGTATGCGACCGCCGCCGCCGCCGCGACACCCATACACTCGCTCAAAGTAAATTTAATCAGTCGTTTTTTACACATAACTCGAAAACATTTACAAAAACACCGCGCGCTGCTCTAATATCACCTGATCATTAATTCGTACAGACATAATACTTTAAGTTAATCAATTGGAGAGGGATGCAAGTCATAAAACTGACATTATTTATAATAAGGGCAAAGTTACGTATGAATATCAAATGGTATTTAAATTGACATGTCATAATGGACGAAATATGTATAACGGAATGACGTAGTGTAGTTGAGACGTGTGGGTGAAGGAATGGCGTGAGGTAGGAGTGGTAGAGTAGAGCGGCGCGGGCGCATCCAGTGTAGCACATAACAAAAAGCGCGCAGCACCCCGCGGCGGGCGGCGGCGGACGCAGGCGCACGAGCGAGCGAGCGAGCCCACAATATTTATAGCGGTCACACGAGACCCTCCTAACTAAAAAACCAAATCAAATCTCTAATTCAACTCTTAGCTAACCTGTATAATTACAAATGCATATACATAATAACCATACACTTTTACATATGTATATAATTTATATTACTTACGCTAGTCCGTTAACGTTAACGCTATATGTATAATAAGGGTTTAGACAGTTCCCGAGTCGAGTATAGTTTCGATTTCAAATAGCTCGGAGACCGTTCCGGACTTCGCTGCGGCGGACCGATATACACAAACTTTACATAAAACGAACGACAGAATGATATTTACAATACGAAATTAACAAATGATAAATTGAACTACGCGTAATCTAAACCTAATGGATGAGGCGACAGCGAAATCCGAAGCGAAGCGATAAAAAAATGTTCTTAACTAAAGGCGACGGCGAGGTCGCTCGCTGTCAACTGTCGACGGCTTAATGTTACGAGGAATCTGCGAAATGCAAGCCGGGGCAAGTGTCGATCAATAGTTACGCGTTTATTCACAATAATATACAAGTTCCTAAGTGTAGCTATGTAATGGACGAAGTCGCTCGGATCCCTAGCCTAGTGCGGGTAGTCCCCTGTCGGAGTGGCGATGGAAGACTGGATTAAAAATACACTTCTTAAATGTTTAAATCACCGAAACGTTAGTAATTCTGCCACTTAACATAATTAGTGAGGTACGTTTGCGTCACTTAGCGGCAGTGCTACAGATCACGTTATGTTTTCACATCGCAGTCGCCAACATCGTTCAACTACAATTAGACGACAAATTAAATGATAAATTGAATACTTAAATAAATAACAGTTCATTATTCGTATTCTCACTATTCGACAGCATATATTTTTATAAGCGTATCGAGTTCCACGTATCGTACCCATACAGAGACAGTGTCCACCGAACACTTGAAGCTTCCCACATAATATGAACGGTATTTAATCCCTGCATTACAACGTAAGAAGATATAAATATACAATTTTAGTACCATCGTCTATACGATTACTTAATAATAGATCCAATAGCTCAGCGTAATCACAGCAGACACATAACCGAGATCACACAAAATGCACCCATAACATGCGATTGTCTTGATAGTTTTTTTAACTGTTTTATTATGTCCATGAATGTCTTTTGTACACCGCTATTTCCGTTATCTGGTTGGTGTTGGATACACGTCGCATCGTTAAATATCAGTTTAAACGGAACTTCGTACATATTTACATGGGGCCGGCAAGTTGAACGTGAATAAAAGCAATACAGCAAAGTACTATGGATTTGGCGGCGCGTATCCAATAGTTGGTATATAAACGCCGAACAAGCTTCGTTGACACTCCACTCTCTATCTTGGTTCAGGAGACGTAAGGCGGAGATTAATGGTAGTAGACATATTAGCCCAGCTCGACACAACTCTTTACTCTAGCTTTAAGCTAGGTGATCAATGTATTAGTTTTCCAATACCGTCCATTTTATAATCTGGTGTTGGTCTGCTCATTGGATTTTGTCAATTGATTATCCATCCGCTGTCCACTTTTGGTAGATTCCAAAGCATTTCATGCCGAATTATTTGTAAGAATCGACCCGAATGTTTGAAGTTGGAGTGTTGTGGGGCTAATGTATCATGTTGCAGATGGAAACTACAAGCTAACACTGCAGTGTTGCGAACGATAGTTAAGTAGCTCGTTGCAGTTTGACTCTAGCGCTTTACAAGTCAGCGAGGCGTTGCTGGAAGTTGCATGTTGCAGCGTTGCGTGTTGCAGCGTGTCGTCGCTCGTTGAATGTTGAGTATTTCAGCGTTGCGTGTTGCAGCCTGGCTTCGTTGGTTGAATGTTGCGCGTTGCAGCGTTGCGTGTTGCA